>JACTOM010000886.1:1930839-1945886 GCA_015832385.1 Elymnias hypermnestra
CCTCTCTGTTAGATTTTTAGATGTTTGTAATAGATTAAAAGATACATTTTTACAGAGGGGTTCGTCCCATGATTTTTGAGAAGATAAAATATTTGGTAAATTTTGACTTGAACATGCTAAAAACCAAGCATTTTTGGCATCTTCTAAATAAATGTTATTAATTCTATTATATAAATCATTGCCAACGATATTCTTTACTAAATTTTGGGTACTGTAAGAAGAAGCCAAAAAAGCCGGTAAAGCAACACTTGAAATTTTGCGGACTCCAAGCCCACCGTACCGTATAGGTAACGATGCCTGTATCCAAGCTCGGTCATCTAAAAAACAATTTAAAATGGTTGATAGAACATTTTTGACTATGTTATCTAATGAATCTAAAAGGTGAGTATACATCCACAAGGGACTACATCGGAGAAAATATGTAAATTGTGGTACAAATAAACAAAAGCGGATTATTGTCAATGCTACATGAGGATGTATTTCTGTCAAACGGTCAGTAAACTGATTAAAATTTGAAATATGATTATGGATGAAGGCTGGTATTGAATCAGGTAATAAAGGCGCGCCAAGTAAAAGAAGGGATGTATTGTCCACGATTTTTATGTTTGGTGTCAGAGAGTTAAATTCCCGAATAGTATCTAATCTTTGTTGTTCAGAAAATGAAGTATTTAAATATAGTTCACATTTTTCAAAATTTAGAGTAAGTCCAATTTCATGAAATTCCTGAATTAATATTTTTACATCATCTAAAATGGTATTTACTTTGTAATTATTTACTTACTTACTTTTACTTAAATTTTAATTTATTTCGCTTTTAAACAATTAAATTAAAATTTAACAAAGTGATTTTTCCTTATCACCATCGGAGCAGCGGGTGTCACTATTAGGAATAGCTTTTGATTATAGTTAACCGCTATTTTGTCATCTCAATTTTAAATGGCGTGTTATGCTTAACTTATCGCGCTAAAATAATAGATTTTGAATGAATTAAAGGTTACACATTTTAATCTAAACAAATCCCAAAGCGGCCAAAGACAAGGAAAACTGCTCCGGGCCGCGACGGTATTCCAGGCAAGGTTCTGTTCCTGACCTGGAAATATTTAGATGGGTGGATCCTGGACCTCTTTGACGAGTGTATCGTTGTTGGGAATTTTCTGAGGATCTGGAAGTTGGGTAGATGATGTCTATTGCGGATGGGGTATCGTCCTGCTGACTCTTCTTCTTCATACAGACCAATTGTCCTACTGAACGATATGGGAAAGATCTTCTAGAAGATCATAGTTTCTCGACTCGTTCAGCATCTTGAGGATGTCCGGACCGGATTTTCAAGCTCTCAGTTTGGTGGCTTACCTAAAGGATCGAGAGAGACTATGGGACAACGACGGTCGCTTGTTCCGGCGTTCGGTAATCCACGGAATACCGCAGGGGTCAGTTTTGGGTCCGCTGTTATGGAACATTGTCTTCGACTGGCTTCTGCGAAGTCTTCTGCTGCCAGGGATGGGATTGGTATGTTATGCCGACGATACCCTCATCACAACTCGAGGGAAGACATATGAGGAGGCTGCTCTTGTTGCGAAAGTCTTAACAAATTTGCTGATGGAAAGGATTCGGATGTTGGGTTTGAAGATTTTCATCACTAAGACCGAGTGCCTGCTCTTCCATGGGCCTCGGAGACGACCACCACGTGGGGTGATGATATATGGATGGCACGGTGGTGCAGGTTAAAACCCGGATGATTTATCTGGGCTTAATGCTGGATGGCCGATGGGGATTGCGGGCACATTTTGCCTGGGTTACTCCAAGACTTATTAATGCTGCTTGCACGCTTGGAAATTTGTTGCCTAACGTGAAAGATCCAAAGTCGTCCTGCAGGAAACTTTATGCCGGCATTATAGCCAGTATGGCTTTGTACAGTTCACCCATTTGGGCCAATGCTCTAACTGCTTCGAATAAAGCTCATTGCCTAGGGCGCAGAGGGTTACAGCGGTTAGAGTTATACAGGGTATCGTTCAATTTCTTGGACGACGGTGACTCTCCTGGTGACGGTGATCCCTCTCCTACCGTCTGGTGCAGGTGCTGACCGGGCATGGTTGCTTCGGCAAGTATCTGGTGCAGATACTTGCAGAAGCACCAGATTTGTCATGAGTGTGGTGCCACTGTAGATACGGTGCACCATGCGTTGGCAAAGTGACCGGCGTGGGCGCCCCAGCGGCATATATTATTTTCGTTGGTCGAAAGGGACTTCTCACTGGAGAGCATAGTCGATGTGATACTCACCAGTGAGTTTGGATGGAGGCTGCCTTCTTTTGCGAAACCGTCACGTCGTTGAAGGAGGCAAATGAGAAGCAAAGGGAGGATGCGGCTGATGCCCTCTCTCTCCCTCAAAAAAGGCTGGGTTTCAATAGGCACAGGTATGCACTCCACTATTCTCCTCAGTGAACTGTGAACTGTTATAGTCAGCATCATCCGGGTCACAAGAGTGGAATACGAAATGCGTCGCACTAGTGATCCCATCCAAGGATGACGAGGGATACGCTGGGTTTTAGTGGGTATTCTGATTATTCAGCGAGTCCCTCAATCCCGATTTGAAGAATTTCTTCTTCCTCCGGGGTGCATAAAAGCAATTCCCAGCGACAAAAAAACGGAAATTACACCATACATGAATAAATAAAAATGTTACATTCAAGTTATAATTTGGTTAAATACAAAAAAGCCTCGTATAACTAGTTTGTTAAATTTGCCATATCAGGAATTGATTCTGTGACTTCGTTTAATTAATAATGTAATTTGTAAGAGACTAGTAGTATGTAGTTTGTAAATATAGCACTTACCTCATCTGTTTATTAAATTTTCCCATATCTGGGATTCCTGGAATAAGGTGAGCTTTGTGTACTACTTTTTATTTTTATTTATGAGTTAACATAAGAGGTGCGTAAGTAAATAAATGAATATATAAAGGAAGCAAACACTTTCTGAGACACTGATATTTATACAGCTAATACAAACTAAAACTGTTCAATTTATGCTGATTTGTTTGATATCTTTTAAGAAAGGCTCAGAGTACAATATAAAAAGACAATAAAGTCATTATTATCTCGGCAAGGAAGCTTCATACGTTCGTTTGTAAGCCTTCATAACCCCTTGGGGATGGTGCCATAGTAGTTTTCCATTCCATTCTTATCCATTAAAGTAAGTAAATGTGTGCACTAAAAGTTTAATGCTCTCTTTCTATAAATATGTATTTGCTTTGTAAGTTCTTCTAACCTTTTATAAAACTAACCGGGAATACTTTGTGTAAAACGTAACGATTTCTTGCTATACGTATTTATAAATGAGTAATCGTATAATATACAATTCCTCTGTTAATATTGTTCACGGCTATTTCCAAATAGAACTTTTGTTCATTCGATGGATAGTTTTTGATAAAGATTTGATATAGTTTCACTCTTCTTAGAACCATATTTGATTTATATAGAAGTCAAATCAAATTTATTTTATTTCTGATATAGATTATTCATAAAAAATATATACGATTTGCTTTACATAGGACAGTTAAATAGATAAAAACACAACAGATTGTAAAAAATAATATTAAATTAAATAATAAAGACCTGCCCCCAACACGCTTACTTGCTAGAACACTAACGATTGTCAGCCGCATTTGTTGAATATTTGCGCAAATTTGTTCCATCCTAGCTTCGTTCTGAATAGCAAGTAAGCTGTAATAATAAAAATGTAATATAAAAATTACTGTCAAATTCACCGCCATCTATCACGAACTTTATAAAGTTATTACAAATATGTATATTTATTAACTAAAAGTAAATAATGTATTGTATGAATATCGATTTTCCACTTCAAAAAATATATTTAAACTGGTGTATGATTATTTCAACTAGATAAACTAGGTAAGGTTTTATTTGCTTTGAAAGAGAAAAGAGTGCCTGGGAAAGACCTGAGTCTTATCTGTGCAATGTACGGTAAAGCAACATACACTCGCTCTGCAGCTGGCGAAACTAAAAAGTACAATGTCGGCGTAGATTTACATCAGGGATCGGCTTTAAGCCCTTATTTGTTCCTCCTGGTAATGGATGCATTGACATAAAACATACAAGGGGAAGCACCCAGGTGCATGCTGTTTGCCGATGACATTGTGCTTGTTGGAGAGGATGGAGCTGAGGTGCAGAGAAGGTTGGAAAAATGGCAGGAAAACTGTAAAGCATAGGGTTGAGAATCAATAAGACCAAAACAGAACATCTGTTCTGGGATTTCGGGGATCCATCCAGTTTTTCTTCGGTTGTCTTAGATGGTGGATCCCTTCGAGTCTGCTCCGATTTCCGCTACCTCGAATCTCTCTTCTCAAAATCGATTGTGGCATTGACCGAGATGTTACTAGCAAAATAAATGCATGTGGGATGAAGTAGAGGCAGGTCTCGGAAACAATTCGTGATGCCAGAATGCCCCTCAAACTAAAGAGAAAAATTTATAAGACGATCGTAAGACCTGTCATCCTGTATGGATCAGAGTGCTGGGCCACCAAACGGGAGAATGAAAGGAAATTGCATGCATCGGAGATGCGAATGATGAGATGGATGTGTGGAGTGACAAAATTAGATAAGATTAGGAATAAGTATATTGGAGGATGTGTGAAAGTAGCCAAGTGACCGAGAAGTTAAGGAGTGGAAGGCTATCCTGGTATGGACATGTCATGAGAAGGGAGGATACACATGTATGCAAGAGGGCCCTCAATATGATGGTAAGCGGTAGGGCCGGGAGAAAGCGACCAAAAAAAGTGTGGATGAACTGTGTGAAAGAGGACATGTGTAAGGGGTGTGAATGAAGACATAATAGCGGATAGAGTGAAGTGGCGAAAGGAAATATGCTGTGCCGACCCCAACTAGTGGAATAAGGGCAAGAAAATGATGAAACTAGGTAAGGCGAGTGTGCTTATATTAGGAATTGAAAAAAGAACAAACAAAACTCGAATTATTTAAATAAATTCGAAGGATTACGTTACTGTTTTTCTACAAACACGTAAAGATATCCGTGAACTTATTTTAATAATATAATGCTTACGTAAAAATTTTATTGCTCGCTTCTGGAACCATCCGAACGGAGATCCAAAGATCATAAAATAAACGAGTGTTGCTATCTCAATAATTCGACAAGCCTTTATGCCCAAGATATTATTCATCGTTTATTCCTGCCATTCTATCCCTGTACTTCGGATCGACATAAAAATAAATAGAATTGTATTTTAGGACGTTTTAGTTTCACGTCTAATACATTTGCGGCCACAAATTTGTGTAGTAGATATCAATACTGGAAAGCAAACACATAGTAACTCGCAAATCCAAATTTGTTCAAAACAAATTTTATCAACTAGAATTATCATTTTAGGACACTTTATTTGTATTTTTATTATATAATTGATTTTGAAGTGAAACTTCTTAAGGCGCATGAAGATAAAATTTTTGCGTCACGAAGACGTGCAGCGTTTTTTATGCTAATTCGTTCGAATAACCTTCAATAGGTAGTTTTAATATTTACAAATAACATGTGGCATTCTGATTTGCCACTCGTCATTTAATATTTTAATATACTATTTTTCAAAAAATACAAAAAAAAATATTTCATAAATTCTCTTTCCTAAATTTTAAATTCAAAAACAAAATTTAATTAAAAATTTGTAATATTGACAAAAACTCGTGGCATTTTGATTTGCAATTCGTCACTTGAGATTTCAATTAATTATATGTATTAATTTTCGACATTTTTAATATTTTAATGACAATTGAATTCATTAAATTCCTAACATATCTTCCTTTTGCCCTCCCTCTAAATCTCGAAAAGCTAAAGTTTCAGATTTGTATTATAAACAAGACTTAAAAATTAATATGCCAAAGAAGTTTCACTTCTTAGATGTGTACTTTATACGCACGCACTTTTAATTTTTTCGGTTGTTTGTTATAGTCAGGAGAAAGTATTTATGAAAAAAAAAATTATGCAAGTTGCGTAGAACATCAGAGATTTTAAGAAAAGTTTAACATTATAGTAACTTTTCTAATATAACCTTCTTAATGCGTATGACAATATAAACTTTTGTTCATACCTGTACCGAAAGTTACTACTTTCGACTCCATTTTGTCAGGAAAGTGCCAAATTCGATATTGGGAGGACCCAATTAAGTAAATCTCTAATTTGGACTTAAAATTTTTGACGCTGGCGCGCTTCTTTTAAATGTGAAAATAGTTGGTAAATACTTTCAATGTTACATTTATAGCAGTACATTATATATATAGTAGATACATTATATATCTCGGAGTGCAATATTCTGTGGATCGCTGGTTCCTGTGCAATAATCTGTGGAACGCTATTTATCGGCGTGGAGCAGAGTCAAAAAGTGGCAGTCCAGCGCGCGTCTCTCAGTAGTTCTCGGATGACGGCCCATTGGAGCGGTCGACTGTTGAAACTGTCGCGTTCTTTTTTTTATTTATTTTACCAAAACAACAAAACATTTTGATACACTAATTCATTCTGCCAAATCGCAGCAACGGTTTATCGGCAGACACGCTCTCTATATTAATTATATTATGATACTACTTATACATAAACATTACAAATTAAAAATGAAAAGTATAACAAAATAACAAAAGATAATGATAAGTAAAAGATAAACAGAAATATTCACATATGTCTCCATGAGGGTATTACAATAATTTTAGTCATAAGACGTTCGAGTAGCTTTAATTTAATGCCGCGGGACATTGTAAATGAATACATGTTCGTTTTAGCCGGAAGACCACATTGACACATTGCACCAACATTACCCACCAACGCCCACAGTATGGATGTGATCCACACTAACGAAGATGTCGGCGGAGAACCCTACGCCCCTATGGTTTATGCTTCCTGCTCTCTCATTCTCCGACATATATAACTTTAGTTGTGGTTTAAATATTACATCAAGGTCCAAAGACACTGGTTATACAGGCTTACCTAGTGAGCAAACTAACAAGTGTCTAAGCTGCCTTTCATTTAATAGTAAAAATTTTGTGTAACTTTTGATACTTTGTAATTTCTTTTTCTCATATATAGTAAATTAATAAACCACGTCTAAAAAACTAAAATATATGAAATGCAGGGTGTCATGCGAGTCCTTTTAAAACAAAATTTGGTTTTTTAAGCCACATTAAGTTGCACAATAAATATTAGCTAGGTTTGGCGTTGACTGAACCGACATGGAAGACATCAACATAAGACAAATTGATTCGTCGTGTAGCCACCTCTAAACTATTGGTTTGAAAGATTTTATATAACTACTACAAACTCCATTGTAGCCCACTTTTACCATTCAAATCAAATTAAATCAAATATATTTTATTGCAAGATCAAGTGTACAACACACAATCTACCATACAATGGCGTGCAACATCTATAATAGGACAAAATAATATTATTTTGAAATAATTGCTATATCCTTAAGGCAGGTATTTACATTTTAAAAATAATATTCACATTAATAATTAATATTACAGTTTTATATGAAAACGTATCAAAACAGTATGAGTGAGCTTAAAAAGTGCGTCTCGTATGAATTATTTTATTTATTTTGACTTTCATTTAAGTAGTCCTTAATACAGTTATAACATTTAGATATTAGCCATTTTTTCATTAAAAACCATCTCTCGTATGAGTGTGGAAGCTTTTGCCCAGCAGTGGGGCGTTAATGGGCTGCTAATTACTAAGGAAACTCTTTGACAAATTAACGTAAAAAAATCCGTGAAATAGATGTTTTCATCATCAAAATCGTTGTTTTAAATATCATCATCAGTCGCACATTGGTAATAATTATATGGAAAAAGCTATATTTGACGATTCAAAAGTACTGTAAGGACATAAATAAAATATTTTTGAATTGGGACTTCAAATCTCCAGCTACACTAATTGACATATAATGTAAAATTGTAACAAACAGACAAAGTTTTTGTTAAAAATAAGTTAAAATTTGCACTTTTGCCTAGATTGTCAAATTAAAACAAATATGTGTAGAAATTAAATCACAACAGTGACAGAAAATTAAACAACTTCCTGACTGGGGCACACGCTGTCTCCTTCCCATTGTAGTTTGTTTAATAAACAGCGGCAGACGATGCTAACGAGATTAAAGGATTTGCGTAGCAACCCAAATCAAAGCTAATCTCGTCTACTGCTAATCTATTTACGTATAAAAAACTGTGGGACTAACTGCTTTGGAAGAATAGTGACAAATCCAAAAAACCTCATTTTACATGGGAACAGTTTAAAAACTGTACAAATGGTTGAAATCAATCAATGACAATATAACATTTCGTGATAACACAACGTCATTTTTGCAGATTTAAAATATAGGTTAGGTTTTTAATATACAAAACAGAGACTATTCTAGATTCGGCTGTGTCCTTATCTACAATTTTATCAAAATTTGTCACCCAAAGCAGACGTATATTTTAACCGTAGTAGAACTCAGTTATAGTTTCGTTTGTTTAATAACCCAGTATTGTTGTACCACATGCAAAAACAAATCTTGGTAGTCACTCTCCTATACCCCGTATCACACGGCATTACAATAAACTTTCTGACGAGATAGACCTCTTTAAAGACTTCCGGAATCGGTATTCGGAATTGTTGAAGGATGCGATTTCTAACTATAAGCATAAATACGTATAGCCATTAATTTTTTTTATCTATATATCTATATTTTATTGTATTTTTAGATTAATGTAATTTTAACTCATGTTGTGGCTATCATAAAAAGTTGGACACTGCACCAATTTCTAGAGGTAAGTTTTTATATAAGACATAAAGTGTAGTAACTACTGGTGGTCCTTAAACAAATAAGTTTAATTAATGCTAGCTCGAACAAGGAAGTACAACGTCTTCAAAAAAATACCCGCGTAAAAATAAAAATTTTACTAAAATAAACATACAAATATTGACACCGACTCCAAATATATGAATACGAAGAATTCTGACAAAACGCAATTGTTTTTTACTTTTTAGAGCATATATTTGGAACAGTTTGTTTTGATGGCGGTTCTTTACATTTTAATATCAAAAGTTTTATTTATTTATTTATTTTTAGTAAATCTGAAGTAAACTAACAATTTTCTCTGAATATGTGTACACCTAAAATACCTGTTGTTCATATGAGACAGCACCGTTTAAATAAAACAACTTTAACAAGTGAAATTTACACTGGTACCGCCACACCCGGGATCGAACCCGCAACAATACACGGTACAAGTCGGTTTTATTGCCGCCCCGCTATCATCAGTCTTTTATATGGTAATCGAGCACATCATTTATACGCAAAAGTTTACCTCCTCCCACCCCCACTCGGCTGCCACCACTTCACACCTAATACTCCTTACAAATATTGCAATGCAGCAACAAACGTAAGCTCATTGTCATTTGATTACAGACAGTTATATATTCTGCCATAAATCGCACCCTTACTGTAAGCCGTTGAGGAGTTCCATTGATTTTCATATTTAATCACTTGACCATATCGATGTTACGGTAGGTTACTAAAATATCCGGATAGCTTATAAAAGATTCTGACGAGTATCATTAATTTGCTCCTAAAAATTGAACAGTTCCGTTACTTTGTCAGGGATCAAAACCTAACCAAACTATCATCAAACAACCCTTGAATGATCGAAATTGGTTGCCATGATCTCGAGTTATTCGTCCATTTGCCTATGCGCACATGCGCACATGCTTAATGCAAATTTAAGACTTATCCGGTTTTCTCATAGATGCCATCACCAACTGGACTACAATGGAACCCTACGACAAGCAGCACCTTTCATATAACAAAAGAACCATCCAGATCGGTTCACCCATTCGGAAGATATGAGGTAACGAGCATAAAAAAAATACAGACGAATTGATAACCTCCTCCTTTTTTGAAGTCGATTAAAAAGAAAAAAACGTAATTACAGGTATTTTAAAGGGTAGATGGTATCTAGAGAGAGAGAGAGAACACTTTTATTGTACACCACAAAATAACATAAAAAAAAGTAAATACAAAAAGATCAGTACAATAAGGCGGCCTTATCGCTATCTAGCGATCTCTTCCAGGCAACCTTTGGGTTAGAGTGATTGCTGATAAGTGAAAGGAGTAGAGCGTGGTGACATATATCGGTGAAGAAATTTATATAATAAATAAAAATACATAGATATAAGGATGTAAATATATACACATATAAAAATATATATCTATAAACATATATACATAAAAATACATAGTCGTCCTATTCGGATAAAAACAGGTAATATATCTTTACCTGTATGTGAATGTATGTATCTAGAGCAAAGTTCCAGCGCAATGCTACACTTAGGGTTGGTAAGGTAAGGTAAGGTAAGTAACAGCCCATTAACGTCCCACTGCTGGGCACAGGCCTCCTCACTCATAAGAGAGAGGATTTTTAGGGCATAGACCCACCACGCTACTTCAGTGGGGATTGGCAGGCATAGTGAACAAGTGCACCCTCTATTCCTTCACTCTCAATCCAATGTGACGGGAATCCGACACGACCGGAAAGAGATCAGGCGCAGGACCGACGGTTTAACGTGCTCTCCGAGGCACGGGGGTGGATTCCCAACTTCGGGCAAATATTGAATAAATCTTAATAGAAAACTCGATATCCATTTTCGAATTGGCCCGACCCGGGACTGGAACCCTCATGTCTGTAATCGAACATGCTAACCACTAGACCAATGAGACAGTCAAGGGTTGGTAGGGTACACATATTCCAGAATAGATCCCGAGATATGCAGATTTCCTCATGTTTTCCTACCCCAAAAAATGGGGTTAATTTTAAACAGGCATTAAGGCCACTAAACTAGATATTTGAAAAACTTATTAACATTCCATTAAAAGTAGTGTAATCGGGTTTCTGGGTAAATAAAAACAAATAACTGTGCAGAGTATTTTAATAAACAATGATATTAGTAATGTAATATAAATGACAATCATATCTAAATTATAACTATTTTTTATATAATAAAACTTAGGTTGTAAGTAGATATTCTTTAACACACAAAATTACATACAATTTATGTTGTTGCTTAATTTGATCATATTATATTTTAAATATTAGAAGCACATTTCATTTATAAAGTAATACATGCTTCATACAGTACCGAAACATATTTAGCCGTGATAACCTAACCAAGAATTAGAGTTACCTAACCTAACCAAGAATTTGTTAAAACCATAGTTATTGCTCCAATAAACTTCTGGGAATATCTGGAAGCTATGATATTTTAAACTTATATCGATGTAGCATTACTTAAAAAATTGACGATATATATTTTAAAAAACACCGCAGAAGTCAACCACCCAACCTGTTCCGCCATTATTCCTAGTAGTAGTAAATACTATTTTGATGTAATTTTCTTCACTTGTATAATCGGCCGGTGTTTCCGAACAATACGTTAAAATTGTATTACCATTTCTATCAACTAGTCTCAAATAATTCAAATCACAAAGTGTACCTAAATCGAACATAGTGAATCTCAAATTCAATCGTGTGTTAGACGGTGTTTCCAGTTCCCATTCACAAGTGGATGTTTTTCGGTATATCTCTGGATAAAGAGGGCTGGTTATTCGGCCCATCTCACTGTGTAACCTCCCACCACACCCTTGGCCTTTATTAGTTGCAATGTAATTCAAATCGTATATTACCATATCTGATCCCTTCAAATGATTATGTAGCAACACAAAGTTTCCAGTAGAAAATATTTGGAGATAATCTATGTAATCCGATACTACTTTACCTAATAGGGGCGCCTTTGTATTATTGCCATCGAATATTTCTAAGTACACCTTGTCATTCCAAGAAACGGGTGATACAGAAATGAAATATAAAGAAATAGTATAATTCGCTGGGACCGAAATCAATGTATAGCAATCTTTAATATCGTCATCTAAAGTGGTTTGATATGTATTTTGTATTCTACCTTGCAGTTCAGTATAGTTTCTGCCACAAAAATCTACATAGGAGAACTCTATTTCTACTCCACGATGTCTCACTGTACTTTCTAGTGACGTCTTTAGATTTATCGTTGCACTTTTTGTAACATAAAAATCCAGCGATTTCTTTGAGCCACACAAAACAATATTTGATGGAAATCGTAGAGCAGCGTCAAAGTAATAGGCATGAGAAAAAAAGTCATCTGCCTCATTTACAATGAACGCCTTACCCAAGCTAGTATTTTGTGACTGCGTGTAACTAGTAATGATCATTCTATCTTTATTGCAATTATTGTTTATCTCTGGTTCTAAGTCCAAATCATGGACTCTGAGATGAATGAGGGAATAAGGCTCAGCTTCTAAAAAGTAACTGCAATGCAAACCTCGAGGAATAGATCCTATTTCATATCCCGGTGATTTAATGCGTTGCAATGTTTTCGAAACTGTAAAACTAGATTGCCCGCAAAAAGCTGGCTTGACTTTTAAGATGGCTTCAAAGCCCGCACTTGTTAATTCACCGTCTGTTGAAAATCTGAGACTCATTACATTGTTCGATGAAACTATTTGAGGTGGAAAAACGTGACCACAATATTTTCCTATAACTAAGCTATTCGGATTTACACCATCTTTTAATTCAACCAAATCACAATCACAGTTACTAAAACCTAAACCAGTTTGATTTACATTAACGCAAGGTGCTATGTGAAAGCTTTTAAAGTTCACTACAATAACGTGATCGGCAGGTGCTCTAATATTCCATTGACAATCTAAATAATTTTTATATACGACGTCGTTACCAATCAAGGGAGACCTTAAATTAAACGGAACTGTAAAGTTTAAATGAATTTCTCCGCCGCATCCAATCGCTTCAGAAAAAGAGAATGTTATTTTTACTTCAAAACCTCCATAATTTAAATACCCATCAGAAACAAATTGCAATACCATTTTATTGCTCTTACTTTTGATAATAGGTTGATAATTAATACTACCACACAATAACGATAACCTATTGTCGGCGTCTATTTGAGATCCTTCATATATTGCGACATAATCACTGAAACAGTCATATGAACTTTCTAAATCCAAAAAGAGAAACTTTAGTACCACCACCTTATTGGTCGGGGCCTCAATAAACCAAGTGCAGTTTGTATTTTCCACATAATTATCATCTTTATTACTATGATCTTTAGACTTTATGAGTGTTGGTTCGTTTACTTGCCCTCCACAGGCATATAACGAATATGACAATTTAAATCCTTTCTTTCGCGTATACAGATCTGTCTTAAAAGATATTTGAATTTTCTGGTAAGCTTGTAATGGTGGAGGCATTTCATTTCCACAATATAATCCGTTGAAATATTTATAATCACTTTGTTCAACTATTGTCACATTATCATACTTACACTCGGGATAAGTACCTTCGAGATCGAATTCTAAAAACTTTATCGATATCCTATTAAAAGGGGCTACTATTTTATAGGTGCAATCTAAAGAAGAATAATATAGCTTTGTATAGCCAGGACTAAATAAAAACTGCTCATTGTTATTAGCTACAAAAGTTCCTCCACAAATTGATTCCCACTGGGCTTTAAAACCATCTAAATTAATATCAGCATCCGTACGGAATGTTATTCTCATTTGGTTAAATGTCGAATTATATACTGGAGGAAGATGACGTCCGCACAATCTTGCCATCTCTTTGTATTCATTTTCTTTCCAGTCATAAATGATTAAAACATCCTTAGAGCAATTTAACCTATCTTCTATCACAAAGCGTTCAACAAATTTGAGGGATATTCTGAAACCAATTTCAGCTTGAATTTCCCAAGTGCATTCTTGATTATTTTCGTAGCTTTCAGGATAGTTTGGTGACGTGAAAACTCGTTCGTGTTTCGTAAGTATACCTCCACATTGATGAGTTACAATCTTTGTAAGTAACTTAATGTTAGTTCTATTCTGTGGCTTGGAATGGTACTGTATATATGGGTGCATAAATGATAATACAAGAGGATGTGCCGGAATATTGTTTTTGCAAAATTTTGCAATACTCGATGATTCAACCAATCCTGAATTTATTTCTATGAACTCGTCTGAGCAATCATGATTAAATGAACCCTCTAACTTAAATTCCACTCTAAAACCTTCAGGAACTTTGAGAACCCAAGCACATTCTATAACATCACTATGGCCACCGGATACATTAATAATGTTAATGGTTTCTTGGCTAGCATATAATAACCCACCACAAGGATGTACTTTCCACTTAACAGAAAAGGATAGTGGGTTTGTTTTTAATTGAATTGCTTTAAGCAACATATTTGCTGCTGGAACCCTGAAAGAAATTCCGTTAGTTGCACAAATATCCCGACTATATGTAATGCCTGCTAAACCTATATCTGATTTTACATTGATTTTGGAATCAAGAAAACGACAGAAACTTCCAGTGGTTAGTGTTGAAACATTTATTGCTAGGTATATTGTATTATGAGCAACAGGGTCCACTAGATTAGAATCGCCTAGAATATATTTCCACTCACAATTGTAAGATATTTGTAAGTCTGGAGATGTTAGTTCACCTTGTATACCATGTAAATCTCCGCCACATAGAGCAGGTTCATCGGAAGTAAACTTTGCTTTGAGTCGATGTGTAGCTTTTTCTCTTGGAATTAGCCAAACGTAAAAAGATAACTTATTTTGGCTAGATTCAAACACAGCACCTGTTAGGTTATTTTGGTTAGATTCTTCTATTAAAGAATTGAAATTGGAATCACTAAAAACTCTTAAGTTATGGCTTCCATCAGAATCGATTATCTCTAAACGAATTCGTCGGTTTTCGTTTGGGACTATAATTTTCCATTGGCAAAATCGTAAAGATGTTTCTAATGGATAGCCAGGTGTCGTTAAATATCCTTCATAAGCTGTTATTGTATCATCACAAAAAGGTATCGTAGAATTAAATCTTAATTTAAACCCCCTACTTTCTGATACATGTGCCCATTCGCTCGATTCACCATAGTGTAACTTA